>CANQJN010000043.1:167500-215000 GCA_947623535.1 Coelioxys conoideus
GATGATGATTATGATGACTATAATGATGGCGATTATGATGACTATTACGATGATTATGATGACGATTCTGATGATGACCATGAAGACGATTATGATGATGATTATGATGATGATTATGATGATGATTATGATGATGATTATGATGATGATTATGATGATGATTATGATGATGATTATGATGATGATTATGATGATGATTACGATGACGGTTATGATGATGATTATGATGATGATTATGATGATGATCATGATGATGATTATGATGATGATTATGATGATGATCATGATGATGATTATGATGACTATAATGATGACGATTATGATGACTATTATGATGATTATGATGACGATTATGATGATGACCATGAAGACGATCATGATGATGATTATGATGATGATTATGATGATGATTATGATGATGACAATGATGATGATTATGATGATGATTATGATGATGACCATGAAGACGACTATGATGATGATTATGATGATGATTATGATGATGATTATGATGATGACTATGATGATGATTATGATGATGATTATGATGATGATTATGATGATGATCATGATGATGATTATGATGATGATTATGATGATGATCATGATGATGATTATGATGACTATAATGATGACGATTATGATGACTATTATGATGATTATGATGACGATTATGATGATGACCATGAAGACGATTATGATGATGATTATGATGATGATTATGATGATGATTATGATGATGATTACGATGACGGTTATGATGATGATTATGATGATGATTATGATGATGATTAGGATGACGATTATGATGATGATTATGATGATGATTATGATGATGATTATGATGATGATTATGATGATGATTATGATGATGATTACGATGACGGTTATGATGATGATTATGATGATGATTATGATGATGATCATGATGATGATTATGATGATGATTATGATGATGATTATGATGACTATAATGATGACGATTATGATGACTATTATGATGATTATGATGACGATTATGATGATGACCATGAAGACGATCATGATGATGATTATGATGATGATTATGATGATGATTATGATGATGACAATGATGATGATTATGATGATGATTATGATGATGACCATGAAGACGACTATGATGATGATTATGATGATGATTATGATGATGATTATGATGATGATTATGATGATGATTATGATGATGATTATGATGATGATTATGATGATGATTATGATGATGATTACGATGACGGTTATGATGATGATTATGATGATGATTATGATGATGATCATGATGATGATTATGATGATGATTATGATGATGACTATGATGATGATTATGATGATGATTATGATGATGATTATGATGATGACCATGAAGACGATTATGATGATGATTATGATGATGATTATGATGACGATTGTGATGATGATTCTGATGATGATTACGATGACGGTTATGATGATGATTATGATGATGATTATGATGATGATTATGATGACGATTATGATGATGATTATGATGATGATTATGATGATGATTATGATGATGATTATGATGATGATCATGATGATGATTATGATGATGATTATGATGAAGATCATGATGATGATTATGATGACTATAATGATGGCGATTATGATGACTATTACGATGATTATGATGACGATTCTGATCATGACCATGAAGACGATTATGATGAAGATTATGATGATGATTATGATGATGATTATGATGATGATTATGATGATGATTATGATGATGATTATGATGATGATTATGATGATGATTATGATGATGATTACGATGACGGTTATGATGATGATTATGATGATGATTATGATGATGATCATGATGATGATTATGATGATGATTATGATGATGATCATGATGATGATTATGATGACTATAATGATGACGATTATGATGACTATTATGATGATTATGATGACGATTATGATGATGACCATGAAGACGATCATGATGATGATTATGATGATGATTATGATGATGATTATGATGATGACTATGATGATGATTATGATGATGATTATGATGATGACCATGAAGACGACTATGATGATGATTATGATGATGATTATGATGATGATTATGATGATGACTATGATGATGATTATGATGATGATTATGATGATGATTACGATACGGTTATGATGATGATTATGATGATGATTATGATGATGATGATGATGATGATTTTGATGATAATAATGATGATGATTATGATGACGATTATGATGTTGATTATGATGATAATTTTGATGATGATTATGATGATGATTATGATGATGATTATGATGATGACTATAATGATGATTATGATGATGACTATGATGATGATTATCATGATGATTTTGATGATGATTATGATGATGATCATGCTGATGATTATGATGACTATAATGATGACGATTATGATGATGACCATGAAGACGATTATGATGATGATTATGATGATGACTATGATGATGATTATCATGATGATTTTGATGATGATTATGATGATGATCATGCTGATGATTATGATGACTATAATGATGACGATTATGATGATGACCATGAAGACGATTATGATGATGATTATGATGACGATTGTGATGATGATTATGCTCATGATTATGATGATGATCTTGATGATGATTATGATGATGATTATGATGATGATTATGATGATGATTATGATGATGATTATGATGATGATTATGATGATGATTACGATGACGGTTATGATGATGATTATGATGATGATTATGATGATGATCATGATGATGATTATGATGATGATTATGATGATGATCATGATGATGATTATGATGACTATAATGATGACGATTATGATGACTATTATGATGATTATGATGACGATTATGATGATGATTATGATGATGATTATGATGATGATTATGATGATGACTATGATGATGATTATGATGATGATTATGATGATGACCATGAAGACGACTATGATGATGATTATGATGATGATTATGATGATGATTATGATGATGACTATGATGATGATTATGATGATGATTATGATGATGATTACGATACGGTTATGATGATGATTATGATGATGATTATGATGATGATGATGATGATGATTTTGATGATGATAATGATGATGATTATGATGACGATTATGATGATGATTATGATGATAATTTTCATGATGATTATGATGATGATTATGATGATGATTATGATGACGATTATGATGACTATAATGATGACGATTATGATGATGATTATGATGACTATTATGATGATGATTATGATGATGATTATGATGATGATTATGATGACGATTATGATGATGATTATGATGATGATTCTGATGATGATTATGATGATGATTATGATGATGATTATGATGATGATTATGATGATGATTACGATGACGGTTATGATGATGATTATGATGATGGTTATGATGATGATTATGATGATGATTATGATGATGATTACGATGACGGTTATGATGACGATTATGATGATGATTATGATGATGATTATGATGATGATTATGATGACGATTATGATGATGATTATGATGACTATTATGATGATGACTATTATGATGATTATGATGACGATTATGATGATGACCATGAAGACGATTATGATGATGATTATGATGATGATTATGATGATGATTATGATGATGATTACGATGACGGTTATGATGATGATTATGATGATGATTATGATGATGATTAGGATGACGATTATGATGATGATTATGATGATGATTATGATGATGATTATGATGATGATTATGATGATGATTATGATGATGATTACGATGACGGTTATGATGATGATTATGATGATGATTATGATGATGATCATGATGATGATTATGATGATGATTATGATGATGATTATGATGACTATAATGATGACGATTATGATGACTATTATGATGATTATGATGACGATTATGATGATGACCATGAAGACGATCATGATGATGATTATGATGATGATTATGATGATGATTATGATGATGACAATGATGATGATTATGATGATGATTATGATGATGACCATGAAGACGACTATGATGATGATTATGATGATGATTATGATGATGATTATGATGATGATTATGATGATGATTATGATGATGATTATGATGATGATTATGATGATGATTATGATGATGATTACGATGACGGTTATGATGATGATTATGATGATGATTATGATGATGATCATGATGATGATTATGATGATGATTATGATGATGACTATGATGATGATTATGATGATGATTATGATGATGATTATGATGATGACCATGAAGACGATTATGATGATGATTATGATGATGATTATGATGACGATTGTGATGATGATTCTGATGATGATTACGATGACGGTTATGATGATGATTATGATGATGATTATGATGATGATTATGATGACGATTATGATGATGATTATGATGATGATTATGATGATGATTATGATGATGATTATGATGATGATCATGATGATGATTATGATGATGATTATGATGAAGATCATGATGATGATTATGATGACTATAATGATGGCGATTATGATGACTATTACGATGATTATGATGACGATTCTGATGATGACCATGAAGACGATTATGATGAAGATTATGATGATGATTATGATGATGATTATGATGATGATTATGATGATGATTATGATGATGATTATGATGATGATTATGATGATGATTATGATGATGATTACGATGACGATTATGATGATGATTATGATGATGATTATGATGATGATTATGATGATGATTATGATGATGACTATGATGATGATTATGATGATGATTATGATGATGATTATGATGATGACCATGAAGACGATTATGATGATGATTATGATGATGACCATGAAGACGATTATGATGATGATTATGATGATGATTATGATGACGATTGTGATGATGATTCTGATGATGATTACGATGACGGTTATGATGATGATTATGATGATGATTATGATGACGATTATGATGATGATTATGATGATGATTATGATGATGATTATGATGACGATTATGATGATGATTATGATGACTATTATGATGATGACTATTATGATGATTATGATGACGATTATGATGATGACCATGAAGACGATTATGATGATGATTATGATGATGATTATGATGATGATTATGATGATGATTACGATGACGGTTATGATGATGATTATGATGATGATTATGATGATGATTAGGATGACGATTATGATGATGATTATGATGATGATTATGATGATGATTATGATGATGATTATGATGATGATTATGATGATGATTACGATGACGGTTATGATGATGATTATGATGATGATTATGATGATGATCATGATGATGATTATGATGATGATTATGATGATGATTATGATGACTATAATGATGACGATTATGATGACTATTATGATGATTATGATGACGATTATGATGATGACCATGAAGACGATCATGATGATGATTATGATGATGATTATGATGATGATTATGATGATGACAATGATGATGATTATGATGATGATTATGATGATGACCATGAAGACGACTATGATGATGATTATGATGATGATTATGATGATGATTATGATGATGATTATGATGATGATTATGATGATGATTATGATGATGATTATGATGATGATTATGATGATGATTACGATGACGGTTATGATGATGATTATGATGATGATTATGATGATGATCATGATGATGATTATGATGATGATTATGATGATGACTATGATGATGATTATGATGATGATTATGATGATGATTATGATGATGACCATGAAGACGATTATGATGATGATTATGATGATGATTATGATGACGATTGTGATGATGATTCTGATGATGATTACGATGACGGTTATGATGATGATTATGATGATGATTATGATGATGATTATGATGACGATTATGATGATGATTATGATGATGATTATGATGATGATTATGATGATGATTATGATGATGATCATGATGATGATTATGATGATGATTATGATGAAGATCATGATGATGATTATGATGACTATAATGATGGCGATTATGATGACTATTACGATGATTATGATGACGATTCTGATGATGACCATGAAGACGATTATGATGAAGATTATGATGATGATTATGATGATGATTATGATGATGATTATGATGATGATTATGATGATGATTATGATGATGATTATGATGATGATTATGATGATGATTACGATGACGGTTATGATGATGATTATGATGATGATTATGATGATGATCATGATGATGATTATGATGATGATTATGATGATGATCATGATGATGATTATGATGACTATAATGATGACGATTATGATGACTATTATGATGATTATGATGACGATTATGATGATGACCATGAAGACGATCATGATGATGATTATGATGATGATTATGATGATGATTATGATGATGACTATGATGATGATTATGATGATGATTATGATGATGACCATGAAGACGACTATGATGATGATTATGATGATGATTATGATGATGATTATGATGATGACTATGATGATGATTATGATGATGATTATGATGATGATTACGATACGGTTATGATGATGATTATGATGATGATTATGATGATGATGATGATGATGATTTTGATGATAATAATGATGATGATTATGATGACGATTATGATGTTGATTATGATGATAATTTTGATGATGATTATGATGATGATTATGATGATGATTATGATGATGACTATAATGATGATTATGATGATGACTATGATGATGATTATCATGATGATTTTGATGATGATTATGATGATGATCATGCTGATGATTATGATGACTATAATGATGACGATTATGATGATGACCATGAAGACGATTATGATGATGATTATGATGATGACTATGATGATGATTATCATGATGATTTTGATGATGATTATGATGATGATCATGCTGATGATTATGATGACTATAATGATGACGATTATGATGATGACCATGAAGACGATTATGATGATGATTATGATGACGATTGTGATGATGATTATGCTCATGATTATGATGATGATCTTGATGATGATTATGATGATGATTATGATGATGATTATGATGATGATTATGATGATGATTATGATGATGATTATGATGATGATTACGATGACGGTTATGATGATGATTATGATGATGATTATGATGATGATCATGATGATGATTATGATGATGATTATGATGATGATCATGATGATGATTATGATGACTATAATGATGACGATTATGATGACTATTATGATGATTATGATGACGATTATGATGATGATTATGATGATGATTATGATGATGATTATGATGATGACTATGATGATGATTATGATGATGATTATGATGATGACCATGAAGACGACTATGATGATGATTATGATGATGATTATGATGATGATTATGATGATGACTATGATGATGATTATGATGATGATTATGATGATGATTACGATACGGTTATGATGATGATTATGATGATGATTATGATGATGATGATGATGATGATTTTGATGATGATAATGATGATGATTATGATGACGATTATGATGATGATTATGATGATAATTTTCATGATGATTATGATGATGATTATGATGATGATTATGATGACGATTATGATGACTATAATGATGACGATTATGATGATGATTATGATGACTATTATGATGATGATTATGATGATGATTCTGATGATGATTATGATGATGATTATGATGATGATTATGATGATGATTATGATGATGATTACGATGACGGTTATGATGATGATTATGATGATGGTTATGATGATGATTATGATGATGATTATGATGATGATTACGATGACGGTTATGATGACGATTATGATGATGATTATGATGATGATTATGATGATGATTATGATGACGATTATGATGATGATTATGATGACTATTATGATGATGACTATTATGATGATTATGATGACGATTATGATGATGACCATGAAGACGATTATGATGATGATTATGATGATGATTATGATGATGATTATGATGATGATTACGATGACGGTTATGATGATGATTATGATGATGATTATGATGATGATTAGGATGACGATTATGATGATGATTATGATGATGATTATGATGATGATCATGATGATGATTATGATGATGATTATGATGAAGATCATGATGATGATTATGATGACTATAATGATGGCGATTATGATGACTATTACGATGATTATGATGACGATTCTGATGATGACCATGAAGACGATTATGGTGATGATTATGATGATGATTATGATGATGATTATGATGATGATTATGATGATGATTATGATGATGATTATGATGATGATTATGATGATGATTATGATGATGATTACGATGACGGTTATGATGATGATTATGATGATGATTATGATGATGATCATGATGATGATTATGATGATGATTATGATGATGATTATGATGATGATCATGATGATGATTATGATGACTATAATGATGACGATTATGATGACTATTATGATGATTATGATGACGATTATGATGATGACCATGAAGACGATCATGATGATGATTATGATGATGATTATGATGATGATTATGATGATGACTATGATGATGATTATGATGATGATTATGATGATGACCATGAAGACGACTATGATGATGATTATGATGATGATTATGATGATGATTATGATGATGACTATGATGATGATTATGATGATGATTATGATGATGATTACGATACGGTTATGATGATGATTATGATGATAATTATGATGATGATGATGATGATGATTTTGATGATAATAATGATGATGATTATGATGATGATTACGATGACGGTTATGATGATGATTATGATGATGATTATGATGATGATTATGATGATGATTTTGATGATGATAATGATGATGATTATGATGATGATTATGATGATGATTATGATGATGATTATGATGATGATCATGATGATGATTATGATAACTATAATGATGACGATTATGATGACTATTATGATGATGACTATGATGATGATTATGATGACGATTATGATGACTATAATGATGACGATTATGATGACTATTATGATGACTATTATGATGATGATTATGATGACGATTATGATGATGATTATGCTCATGATTATGATGATGATTCTGATGATGATTATGATGATGACTATAATGATGATTATGATGATGCCTATGATGATGATTATCATGATGATTATGCTCATGATTATGATGATGAATTATAACGATGATTATGATGATGATTATGATGATGATTATGATGATGATTACGATGACGGTTATGATGGTGATTATGATGATGATTACGATGATGATCATGATGATGATTATGATGATGATTATGATGATGATCATGATGTTGATTATGATGACTATAATGATGACGATTATGATGACTATTATGATGATTATGATGATGATTCTGATGATGATTATGATGACGATTATGATGACTATAATGATGACGATTATGATGATGATTACGATGACTAATATGATGATGATTTTGATGATGATTATGATGATGATTATGATGATGATTATGATGATGATTATGATGATGATTATGATGATGATTACGATGACGGTTATGATGATGATTATGATGATGATTATGATGATGATCATGATGATGATCATGATGATGATTATGATGATGATTATGATGATGATTACGATGACGATTATGATGATGATTATGATGATGATTTTGATGATGATTATGATCATGATTATGATGATGATTATGATGATGATTATGATGATGATTATGATGATGATTATGATGATGATTATGATGATGATTATGATGATGATTATGATGATGATTATGATGATGACTATAATGATGATTATGATGATGACTATGATGATGATTATCATGATGATTTGGATGATGATTATGATGATGATCATGCTGATGATTATGATGACTATAATGATGACGATTATGATGATGACCATGAAGACGATTATGATGATGATTATGATGACGATTGTGATGATGATTATGCTCATGATTATGATGATGATCTTGATGATGATTATGATGATGATTATGATGATGATTATGATGATGATTATGATGATGATTATGATGATGATTATGATGATGATTATGATAACGATTATGATGACTATAATGATGACGATTATGATGATGATTATGATGACGATTATGATGATGATTATGATGATGATTCTGATGATGATTATGATGATGATTATGATGATGATTATGATGATGATTATGATGATGACTACAATGATGATTATGATGATGACTATGATGATGATTATCATGATGATTTTGATGATGATTATGATCATGATTATGATGATGATCATGATGTTGATTATGATGACTATGATGATGACGATTATGATGACTATTATGATGATTATGATGACGATTATGATGATGACCATGAAGACGATTATGATGATGATTATGATGATGATTATGATGATGATTATGATGATGATTACGATGACGGTTATGATGATGATTATGATGATGATTATGATGATGATTAGGGTGACGATTATGATGATGATTATGATGATGATTATGATGATGATCATGATGATGATTATGATGATGATTATGATGAAGATCATGATGATGATTATGATGACTATAATGATGGCGATTATGATGACTATTACGATGATTATGATGACGATTCTGATGATGACCATGAAGACGATTATGATGATGATCATGATGATGATTATGATGATGATTATGATGATGATCATGATGATGATTATGATGACTATAATGATGACGATTATGATGACTATTATGATGATTATGATGACGATTGTGATGATGACCATGAAGACGATCATGATGATGATTATGATGATGATTATGATGATGATTATGATGATGACTATGATGATGATTATGATGATGATTATGATGATGACCATGAAGACGACTATGATGATGATTATGATGATGCTTATGATGATGATTATGATGATGACTATGATGATGATTATGATGATGATTATGATGATGATTACGATACGGTTATGATGATGATTATGATGATAATTATGATGATGATGATGATGATGATTTTGATGATAGTAATGATGATGATTATGATGATGATTACGATGACGGTTATGATGATGATTATGATGATGATTATGATGATGATTATGATGATGATTTTGATGATGATAATGATGATGATTATGATGATGATTATGATGATGATTATGATGATGATTATGATGATGATTATGATGATGATTACGATGACGGTTATGATGATGATTATGATGATGACTACGATGATGATCATGATGATGATTATGATGATGATTATGATGATGATCATGATGTTGATTATGATGACTATAATGATGACGATTATGATGACTATTATGATGATTATGATGATGATTATGATGATGATTATGATGACGATTATGATGACTATAATGATGACGATTATGATGATGATTACGATGACTAATATGATGATGACTATGATGATGATTATGATGACGATTAAGATGATGATTATGCTCATGATAATGATGATGATTTTGATGATGATTATGATGATGATTATGATGATGATTATGATGATGATTATGATGATGATTATGATGATGATTACGATGACGGTTATGATGATGATTATGATGATGATTATGATGATGATTATGATGATGATCATGATGATGATTATGATGATGATTATGATGATGATTATGATGATGATTATGATGACGATTATGATGATGATTATGATGATGATTTTGATGATGATTATGATCATGATTATGATGATGATTATGATGATGATTATGATGATGATTATGATGATAATTTTGATGATGATTATGATGATGATTATGATGATGATTATGATGATGACTATAATGATGATTATGATGATGACTATGATGATGATTATCATGATGATTTTGATGATGATTATGATGATGATCATGCTGATGATTATGATGACTATAATGATGACGATTATGATGATGACCATTAAGACGATTATGATGATGATTATGATGACGATTGTGATGATGATTATGCTCATGATTATGATGATGATCTTGATGATGATTATGATGATGATTATGATGATGATTATGATGATGATTATGATGATGATTATGATGATGATTATGATGATGATTACGATGACGGTTATGATGATGATTATGATGACTATTATGATGACGATTATGATGATGATTATGATGATGATTTTGATGATGATTATGATCATGATTATGATGATGATTATGATGATGATTATGATGATGATTATGATGATAATTTTGATGATGATTATGATGATGACTATGATGATGATTATCATGATGATTTTGATGATGATTATGATGATGATCATGCTGATGATTATGATGACTATAATGATGACGATTATGATGATGACCATGAAGACGATTATGATGATGATTATGATGATGACTATGATGATGATTATCATGATGATTTTGATGATGATTATGATGATGATCATGCTGATGATTATGATGACTATAATGATGACGATTATGATGATGACCATGAAGACGATTATGATGATGATTATGATGACGATTGTGATGATGATTATGCTCATGATTATGATGATGATCTTGATGATGATTATGATGATGATTATGATGATGATTATGATGATGATTATGATGATGATTATGATGATGATTATGATGATGATTATGATGATGATTATGATTATAATTTTGATGATGATTATGATGATGATTATGATGATGACCATGAAGACGACTATGATGATGATTATGATGATGCTTATGATGATGATTATGATGATGACTATGATGATGATTATGATGATGATTATGATGATGATTATGATGATGATTACGATACGGTTATGATGATGATTATGATGATAATTATGATGATGATGATGATGATGATTTTGATGATAGTAATGATGATGATTATGATGATGATTACGATGACGGTTATGATGATGATTATGATGATGATTATGATGATGATTATGATGATGATTACGATACGGTTATGATGATGATTATGATGATAATTATGATGATGATGATGATGATGATTTTGATGATAGTAATGATGATGATTATGATGATGATTACGATGACGGTTATGATGATGATTATGATGATGATTATGATGATGATTATGATGATGATTTTGATGATGATAATGATGATGATTATGATGATGATTATGATGATGATTATGATGATGATTATGATGATGATTATGATGATGATTACGATGACGGTTATGATGATGATTATGATGATGACTACGATGATGATTTTGATGATGATTATGATGATGATCATGCTGATGATTATGATGACTATAATGATGACGATTATGATGATGACCATGAAGACGATTATGATGATGATTATGATGACGATTGTGATGATGATTATGCTCATGATTATGATGATGATCTTGATGATGATTATGATGATGATTATGATGATGATTATGATGATGATTATGATGATGATTATGATGATGATTATGATGATGATTACGATGACGGTTATGATGATGATTATGATGATGATTATGATGATGATCATGATGATGATTATGATGATGATTATGATGATGATCATGATGATGATTATGATGACTATAATGATGACGATTATGATGACTATTATGATGATTATGATGACGATTATGATGATGATTATGATGATGATTATGATGATGATTATGATGATGACTATGATGATGATTATGATGATGATTATGATGATGACCATGAAGACGACTATGATGATGATTATGATGATGATTATGATGATGATTATGATGATGACTATGATGATGATTATGATGATGATTATGATGATGATTACGATACGGTTATGATGATGATTATGATGATGATTATGATGATGATGATGATGACGATTTTGATGATGATAATGATGATGATTATGATGACGATTATGATGATGATTATGATGATATTTTCATGATGATTATGATGATGATTTTGATGATAATAATGATGATGATTATGATGATGATTACGATGACGGTTATGATGATGATTATGATGATGATTATGATGATGATTATGATGATGATTTTGATGATGATAATGATGATGATTATGATGATGATTATGATGATGATTATGATGATGATTATGATGATGATCATGATGATGATTATGATAACTATAATGATGACGATTATGATGACTATTATGATGATGACTATGATGATGATTATGATGACGATTATGATGACTATAATGATGACGATTATGATGACGATTATGATGACTATTATGATGATGATTATGATGACGATTATGATGATGATTATGCTCATGATTATGATGATGATTCTGATGATGATTATGATGATGACTATAATGATGACTATGATGATGCCTATGATGATGATTATCATGATGATTATGCTCATGATTATGATGATGAATTATAACGATGATTATGATGATGATTATGATGATGATTATGATGATGATTACGATGACGGTTATGATGGTGATTATGATGATGATTACGATGATGATCATGATGATGATTATGATGATGATTATGATGATGATCATGATGTTGATTATGATGACTATAATGATGACGATTATGATGACTATTATGATGATTATGATGATGCTTATGATGATGATTATGATCACGATTATGATGACTATAATGATGACGATTATGATGATGATTACGATGACTAATATGATGATGACTATGATGATGATTATGATGACGATTATGATGATGATTATGCTCATGATAATGATGATGATTTTGATGATGATGATGATGATGATTATGATGACGATTATGATGATGATTATGATGATGATTTTGATGATGATTATGATCATGATTATGATGATGATTATGATGATGATTATGATGATGATTATGATGATAATTTTGATGATGATTATGATGATGATTATGATTATGATTATGATGATGACTATAATGATGATTATGATGATGACTATGATGATGATTATCATGATGATTTTGATGATGATTATGATGATGATCATGCTGATGATTATGATGACTATAATGATGACGATTATGATGATGACCATGAAGACGATTATGATGATGATTATGATGACGATTGTGATGATGATTATGCTCATGATTATGATGATGATCTTGATGATGATTATGATGATGATTATGATGATGATTATGATGATGATTATGATGATGATTATGATGATGATTATGATGATGATTATGATGACGATTATGATGACTATAATGATGACGATTATGATGATGATTATGATGACTATTATGATGATGATTATGATGATGATTATGATGACGATTATGATGATGATTATGATGATGATTCTGATGATGATTATGATGATGATTATGATGATGATTATGATGATGATTATGATGATGATTACGATGACGGTTATGATGATGATTATGATGATGGTTATGATGATGATTATGATGATGATTATGATGATGATTACGATGATGATTATGATGATGATTATGATGATAATTTTGATGATGATTATAATGATGATTATGATGATGATTATGATGATGACTACAATGATGATTATGATGATGACTATGATGATGATTATCATGATGATTTTGATGATGATTATGATCATGATTATGATGATGATCATGATGTTGATTATGATGACTATGATGATGACGATTATGATGACTATTATGATGATTATGATGACGATTATGATGATGACCATGAAGACGATTATCATGATGATTATGATGATGATTATGATGATGATTATGATGATGATTACGATGACGGTTATGATGATGATTATGATGATGATTATGATGATGAGTAGGATGACGATTATGATGATGATTACGATGATGATTATGATGATGATCATGATGATGATTATGATGATGATTATGATGAAG
The DNA here is from genome assembly GCA_947623535.1 of Coelioxys conoideus. Taxonomy (NCBI): domain Eukaryota; kingdom Metazoa; phylum Arthropoda; class Insecta; order Hymenoptera; family Megachilidae; genus Coelioxys; species Coelioxys conoideus. The sequence goes on from CANQJN010000043.1 coordinate 183,607, forward strand.
ATCATGATGATGATTATGATGACTATAATGATGGCGATTATGATGACTATTACGATGATTATGATGACGATTCTGATGATGACCATGAAGACGATTATGATGATGATCATGATGATGATTATGATGATGATTATGATGATGATCATGATGATGATTATGATGACTATAATGATGACGATTATGATGACTATTATGATGATTATGATGACGATTATGATGATGACCATGAAGACGATCATGATGATGATTATGATGATGATTATGATGATGATTATGATGATGACTATGATGATGATTATGATGATGATTATGATGATGACCATGAAGACGACTATGATGATGATTATGATGATGCTTATGATGATGATTATGATGATGACTATGATGATGATTATGATGATGATTATGATGATGATTACGATACGGTTATGATGATGATTATGATGATAATTATGATGATGATGATGATGATGATTTTGATGATAGTAATGATGATGATTATGATGATGATTACGATGACGGTTATGATGATGATTATGATGATGATTATGATGATGATTATGATGATGATTTTGATGATGATAATGATGATGATTATGATGATGATTATGATGATGATTATGATGATGATTATGATGATGATTATGATGATGATTACGATGACGGTTATGATGATGATTATGATGATGACTACGATGATGATCATGATGATGATTATGATGATGATTATGATGATGATCATGATGTTGATTATGATGACTATAATGATGACGATTATGATGACTATTATGATGATTATGATGATGATTATGATGATGATTATGATGACGATTATGATGACTATAATGATGACGATTATGATGATGATTACGATGACTAATATGATGATGACTATGATGATGATTATGATGACGATTAAGATGATGATTATGCTCATGATAATGATGATGATTTTGATGATGATTATGATGATGATTATGATGATGATTATGATGATGATTATGATGATGATTATGATGATGATTACGATGACGGTTATGATGATGATTATGATGATGATTATGATGATGATTATGATGATGATCATGATGATGATTATGATGATGATTATGATGATGATTATGATGATGATTATGATGACGATTATGATGATGATTATGATGATGATTTTGATGATGATTATGATCATGATTATGATGATGATTATGATGATGATTATGATGATGATTATGATGATAATTTTGATGATGATTATGATGATGATTATGATGATGATTATGATGATGACTATAATGATGATTATGATGATGACTATGATGATGATTATCATGATGATTTTGATGATGATTATGATGATGATCATGCTGATGATTATGGTGACTATAATGATGACGATTATGATGATGACCATTAAGACGATTATGATGATGATTATGATGACGATTGTGATGATGATTATGCTCATGATTATGATGATGATCTTGATGATGATTATGATGATGATTATGATGATGATTATGATGATGATTATGATGATGATTATGATGATGATTATGATGATGATTACGATGACGGTTATGATGATGATTATGATGACTATTATGATGATGATTATGATGATGATTATGATGACGATTATGATGATGATTATGATGATGATTCTGATGATGATTATGATGATGATTATGATGATGATTATGATGATGATTTTGATGATGATAATGATGATGATTATGATGATGATTATGATGATGATTATGATGATGATTATGATGATGATTATGATGATGATTACGATGACGGTTATGATGATGATTATGATGATGACTACGATGATGATCATGATGATGATTATGATGATGATTATGATGATGATCATGATGTTGATTATGATGACTATAATGATGACGATTATGATGACTATTATGATGATTATGATGATGATTATGATGATGATTATGATGACGATTATGATGACTATAATGATGACGATTATGATGATGATTACGATGACTAATATGATGATGACTATGATGATGATTATGATGACGATTAAGATGATGATTATGCTCATGATAATGATGATGATTTTGATGATGATTATGATGATGATTATGATGATGATTATGATGATGATTATGATGATGATTATGATGATGATTACGATGACGGTTATGATGATGATTATGATGATGATTATGATGATGATTATGATGATGATCATGATGATGATTATGATGATGATTATGATGATGATTATGATGATGATTATGATGACGATTATGATGATGATTATGATGATGATTTTGATGATGATTATGATCATGATTATGATGATGATTATGATGATGATTATGATGATGATTATGATGATAATTTTGATGATGATTATGATGATGATTATGATGATGATTATGATGATGACTATAATGATGATTATGATGATGACTATGATGATGATTATCATGATGATTTTGATGATGATTATGATGATGATCATGCTGATGATTATGGTGACTATAATGATGACGATTATGATGATGACCATTAAGACGATTATGATGATGATTATGATGACGATTGTGATGATGATTATGCTCATGATTATGATGATGATCTTGATGATGATTATGATGATGATTATGATGATGATTATGATGATGATTATGATGATGATTATGATGATGATTATGATGATGATTACGATGACGGTTATGATGATGATTATGATGACTATTATGATGATGATTATGATGATGATTATGATGACGATTATGATGATGATTATGATGATGATTACGATGACGGTTATGATGATGATTATGATGATGATTATGATGATGATTATGATGATGATTTTGATGATGATAATGATGATGATTATGATGATGATTATGATGATGATTATGATGATGATTATGATGATGATTATGATGATGATTACGATGACGGTTATGATGATGATTATGATGATGACTACGATGATGATCATGATGATGATTATGATGATGATTATGATGATGATCATGATGTTGATTATGATGACTATAATGATGACGATTATGATGACTATTATGATGATTATGATGATGATTATGATGATGATTATGATGACGATTATGATGACTATAATGATGACGATTATGATGATGATTACGATGACTAATATGATGATGACTATGATGATGATTATGATGACGATTAAGATGATGATTATGCTCATGATAATGATGATGATTTTGATGATGATTATGATGATGATTATGATGATGATTATGATGATGATTATGATGATGATTATGATGATGATTACGATGACGGTTATGATGATGATTATGATGATGATTATGATGATGATTATGATGATGATCATGATGATGATTATGATGATGATTATGATGATGATTATGATGATGATTATGATGACGATTATGATGATGATTATGATGATGATTTTGATGATGATTATGATCATGATTATGATGATGATTATGATGATGATTATGATGATGATTATGATGATAATTTTGATGATGATTATGATGATGATTATGATGATGATTATGATGATGACTATAATGATGATTATGATGATGACTATGATGATGATTATCATGATGATTTTGATGATGATTATGATGATGATCATGCTGATGATTATGGTGACTATAATGATGACGATTATGATGATGACCATTAAGACGATTATGATGATGATTATGATGACGATTGTGATGATGATTATGCTCATGATTATGATGATGATCTTGATGATGATTATGATGATGATTATGATGATGATTATGATGATGATTATGATGATGATTATGATGATGGTTATGATGATGATTACGATGACGGTTATGATGATGATTATGATGACTATTATGATGATGATTATGATGATGATTATGATGACGATTATGATGATGATTATGATGATGATTCTGATGATGATTATGATGATGATTATGATGATGATTATGATGATGATTATGATGATGATTACGATGACGGTTATGATGATGATTATGATGATGGTTATGATGATGATTATGATGATGATTATGATGATGATTACGATGACGGTTATGATGACGATTATGATGATGATTATGATGATGATTATGATGATGATTATGATGACGATTATGATGATGATTATGATGACTATTATGATGACGATTATGATGATGATTATGATGATGATTTTGATGATGATTATGATGATGATTATGATGATGATTATGATGATGATTATGATGATGATTATGATGATAATTTTGATGATGATTATGATGATGACTATGATGATGATTATCATGATGATTTTGATGATGATTATGATGATGATCATGCTGATGATTATGATGACTATAATGATGACGATTATGATGATGACCATGAAGACGATTATGATGATGATTATGATGATGACTATGATGATGATTATCATGATGATTTTGATGATGATTATGATGATGATCATGCTGATGATTATGATGACTATAATGATGACGATTATGATGATGACCATGAAGACGATTATGATGATGATTATGATGACGATTGTGATGATGATTATGCTCATGATTATGATGATGATCTTGATGATGATTATGATGATGATTATGATGATGATTATGATGATGATTATGATGATGATTATGATGATGATTATGATGATGATTACGATGACGGTTATGATGATGATTATGATGATGATTATGATGATGATCATGATGATGATTATGATGATGATTATGATGATGATCATGATGATGATTATGATGACTATAATGATGACGATTATGATGACTATTATGATGATTATGATGACGATTATGATGATGATTATGATGATGATTATGATGATGATTATGATGATGACTATGATGATGATTATGATGATGATTATGATGATGACCATGAAGACGACTATGATGATGATTATGATGATGATTATGATGATGATTATGATGATGACTATGATGATGATTATGATGATGATTATGATGATGATTACGATACGGTTATGATGATGATTATGATGATGATTATGATGATGATGATGATGATGATTTTGATGATGATAATGATGATGATTATGATGACGATTATGATGATGATTATGATGATAATTTTCATGATGATTATGATGATGATTATGATGATGATTATGATGACGATTATGATGACTATAATGATGACGATTATGATGATGATTATGATGACTGTTATGATGATGATTATGATGATGATTATGATGACGATTATGATGATGATTATGATGATGATTCTGATGATGATTATGATGATGATTATGATGATGATTATGATGATGATTATGATGATGATTACGATGACGGTTATGATGATGATTATGATGATGGTTATGATGATGATTATGATGATGATTATGATGATGATTACGATGACGGTTATGATGACGATTATGATGATGATTATGATGATGATTATGATGATGATTATGATGACGATTATGATGATGATTATGATGACTATTATGATGACGATTATGATGATGATTATGATGATGATTTTGATGATGATTATGATCATGATTATGATGATGATTATGATGATGATTATGATGATGATTATGATGATAATTTTGATGATGATTATGATGATGATTATGATGATGATTATGATGATGGCTATAATGATGATTATGATGATGACTATGATGATGATTATCATGAGGATTTTGATGATGATTATGATCATGATTATGATGATGATCATGATGTTGATTATGATGACTATAATGATGACGATTATGATGACTATTATGATGATTATGATGACGATTATGATGATGACCATGAAGACGATTATGATGATGATTATGATGATGATTATGATGATGATTATGATGTTGATTACGATGACGGTTATGATGATGATTATGATGATGATTATGATGATGATTAGGATGACGATTATGATGATGATTATGATGATGATTATGATGATGATCATGATGATGATTATGATGATGATTATGATGAAGATCATGATGATGATTATGATGACTATAATGATGGCGATTATGATGACTATTACGATGATTATGATGACGATTCTGATGATGACCATGAAGACGATTATGATGATGATTATGATGATGATTATGATGATGATTATGATGATGATTATGATGATGATTATGATGATGATTATGATGATGATTATGATGATGATAATGATGATGATTATGATGATGATTACGATGACGGTTATGATGATGATTATGATGATGATTATGATGATGATCATGATGATGATTATGATGATGATTATGATGATGATCATGATGATGATTATGATGACTATAATGACGACGATTATGATGACTATTATGATGATGACTATGATGATGATTATGATGACGATTATGATGACTATAATGATGACGATTATGATGACGATTATGATGACTATTATGATGATGATTATGATGACGATTATGATGATGATTATGCTCATGATTATGATGATGATTCTGATGATGATTATGATGATGACTATAATGATGATTATGATGATGACTATGATGATGATTATCATGATGATTATGCTCATGATTATGATGATGAATTATAACGATGATTATGATGATGATTATGATGATGATTATGATGATGATTACGATGACGGTTATGATGGTGATTATGATGATGATTACGATGATGATCATGATGATGATTATGATGATGATTATGATGATGATCATGATGTTGATTATGATGACTATAATGATGACGATTATGATGACTATTATGATGATTATGATGATGATTATGATGATGATTATGATGACGATTATGATGACTATAATGATGACGATTATGATGATGATTACGATGACTAATATGATGATGACTATGATGATGATTATGATGACGATTATGATGATGATTATGCTCATGATAATGATGATGATTTTGATGATGATTATGATGATGATTATGATGATGATTATGATGATGATTATGATGATGATTATGATGATGATTACGATGACGGTTATGATGATGATTATGATGATGATTATGATGATGATCATGATGACTATAATAATGACGATTATGATGACTATAATGATGACGATTATGATGACTATTATGATGATTATGATGACGATTATGATGATGACCATGAAGACGACTATGATGATGATTATGATGATGATTATGATGATGATTATGATGATGACTATGATGATGATTATGATGATGATTATGATGATGATTACGATGATGATTATGATGATGATTATGATGATGATTATGATGATGATTATGATGATGATTATGATGATGATTATGATGATAAATATGATGATGATTATGATGATGATTACGATGACGGTTATGATGATGATTATGATGATGATTATGATGACGATTATGATGATGATTATGATGATAATTTTGATGATGATTATGATGACGATTATGATGATGATTATGATGATGATTATGATGATGACTATAATGATGATTATGATGATGACTATGATGATGATTATCATGATGATTATGCTCATGATTATGTCGATGAATTATAACGATGATTATGATGATGATTATGATGATGATTATGATGATGATTACGATGACGGTTATGATGATGATTATGATGATGATTACGATGATGATCATGATGTTGATTATGATGACTATTATGATGATTATGATGATGATTATGATGATGATTATGATGACGATTATGATGACTATTATGATGATGACTATCATGATGATTATGATGACGATTATGATGATGATTATGCTCATGATTATGATGATGATTTTGATGATGATTATGATGATGATTATGATGATAATTATGATAATGATTATGATGACGATTATGATGATGATTCTGATGATGATTATGATGATGATTATGATGACGCTTGTGATGATGATTATGATGACGATTATGATGATGATTATGCTCATGATTATGATGATGATTCTGATGATGATTATGATGATGACTATAATGATGATTATGATGATGACTATGATGATGATTATCATGATGATTATGCTCATGATTATGATGATGAATTATAACGATGATTATGATGATGATTATGATGATGATTATGATGATGATTACGATGACGGTTATGATGGTGATTATGATGATGATTACGATGATGATCATGATGATGATTATGATGATGATTATGATGATGATCATGATGTTGATTATGATGACTATAATGATGACGATTATGATGACTATTATGATGATTATGATGATGATTATGATGATGATTATGATGACGATTATGATGACTATAATGATGACGATTATGATGATGATTACGATGACTAATATGATGATGACTATGATGATGATTATGATGACGATTATGATGATGATTATGCTCATGATAATGATGATGATTTTGATGATGATTATGATGATGATTATGATGATGATTATGATGATGATTATGATGATGATTATGATGATGATTACGATGACGGTTATGATGATGATTATGATGATGATTATGATGATGATCATGATGACTATAATAATGACGATTATGATGACTATAATGATGACGATTATGATGACTATTATGATGATTATGATGACGATTATGATGATGACCATGAAGACGACTATGATGATGATTATGATGATGATTATGATGATGATTATGATGATGACTATGATGATGATTATGATGATGATTATGATGATGATTACGATGATGATTATGATGATGATTATGATGATGATTATGATGATGATTATGATGATGATTATGATGATGATTATGATGATAAATATGATGATGATTATGATGATGATTACGATGACGGTTATGATGATGATTATGATGATGATTATGATGACGATTATGATGATGATTATGATGATAATTTTGATGATGATTATGATGACGATTATGATGATGATTATGATGATGATTATGATGATGACTATAATGATGATTATGATGATGACTATGATGATGATTATCATGATGATTATGCTCATGATTATGTCGATGAATTATAACGATGATTATGATGATGATTATGATGATGATTATGATGATGATTACGATGACGGTTATGATGATGATTATGATGATGATTACGATGATGATCATGATGTTGATTATGATGACTATTATGATGATTATGATGATGATTATGATGATGATTATGATGACGATTATGATGACTATTATGATGATGACTATCATGATGATTATGATGACGATTATGATGATGATTATGCTCATGATTATGATGATGATTTTGATGATGATTATGATGATGATTATGATGATAATTATGATAATGATTATGATGACGATTATGATGATGATTCTGATGATGATTATGATGATGATTATGATGACGCTTGTGATGATGATTATGATGACGATTATGATGATGATTATGATGATAATTTTGATGATGATTATGATGACGATTATGATGATGATTATGATGATGATTATGATGATGACTATAATGATGATTATGATGATGACTATGATGATGATTATCATGATGATTATGCTCATGATTATGTCGAAGAATTATAACGATGATTATGATGATGATTATGATGATGATTATGATGATGATTACGATGACGGTTATGATGATGATTATGATGATGATTACGATGATGATCATGATGTTGATTATGATGACTATAATGATGACGATTATGATGACTATTATGATGATTATGATGATGATTATGATGATGATTATGATGACGATTATGATGACTATTATGATGATGACTATCATGATGATTATGATGACGATTATGATGATGATTATGCTCATGATTATGATGATGATTTTGATGATGATTATGATGATGATTATGATGATAATTATGATAATGATTATGATGACGATTATGATGATGATTCTGATGATGATTATGATGATGATTATGATGACGCTTGTGATGATGATTATGCTCATGATTATGATGATGATCTTGATGATGATTATGATGATGATTATGACGATGATTATGATGATGATTATGATGATGATTATGATGATGATTATGATGATGATTATGATGATGATTACGATGACGGTTATGATGATGATTATGATAATGATTATGATGATGATTATGATGACGATTATGATGACGATTATGATGATGATTGTGATGATGATTATGATGATGATCATGCTGATGATTATGATGACTATAATGATGACGATTATGATGACTATTATGATGATGACTATGATGATGATTATGATGACGATTATGATGACTATAATGATGACGATTATGATGATGATTATGATGACTATTATGATGATGACTATCATGATGATTATGATGACGATTATGATGATGATTATGCTCATGATAATGATGATGATTTTGATGATGATTATGATGATGATTATGATGATGATTATGATGATGATTATGATGATGATTATGATGATGATTACGATGACGGTTATGATGATGATTATGATGATGATTATGATGATGATCATGATGATGATTATGATGATGATTATGATGATGATCATGATGATGATTATTATGACTATAATGATGACGATTATGATGACTATTATGATGACTAGAATGATGACGATTATGATGACTATTATGATGATTATGATGACGATTATGATGATGATCATGATGATGATCATGATGATGATGATGATTATGATGAATATTATGATAATGATTATGATGACTATAATGATGACGATTATGATGATGATTATGATGACGATTGTGATGATGATTATGATGATAATTTTGATGATGATTATGATGATGATTATGATGATGATTATGATGATGATTATGATGATGATTATGATGATGATTATGATGACGATTATGATGATGATTATGATGATAATTTTGATGATGATTATGATGATGATTATGATGATGATTATGATGATGATTATGATGATGATTATGCTCATGATTATGATGATGATTCTGATGATGATTATGATGATGATTATGATGACGATTATGATGATGATTCTGATGATGATTACGATGACGGTTATGATGATGATTATGATGACGATTATGATGACGATTATGATGATGATTACGATGACGGTTCTGATGATGATTATGATGATGATTATGATGATGATTATGATGACGATTATGATGACGATTATGATGATGATTTTGATGATGATTATGATGATGATCATGCTGATGATTATGATGACTATAATGATGACGATTATGATGACTATTATGATAATGACTATGATGATGATTACGATGACGATTATGATGACTATAATGATGACGATTATGATGATGATTATGATGACTATTATGATGATGACTATGATGATGATTATGATGACGATTATGATGATGATTATGCTCATGATAATGATGATGATTTTGATGATGATTATGATGATGATTATGATGATGATTATGATGATGATTATGATGATGATTATGATGATGATTACGATGACGGTTATGATGATGATTATGATGATGATTATGATGATGGTCATGATGATGATTATGATGATGATTATGATGATGATCATGATGATGATTATGATGATGATTATGATGATGATTCTGATGATGATTACGATGACGGTTATGATGATGATTATGATGATGATTATGATGATGATTATGATGACGATTATGATGACGATTATGATGACTATTATGATGACTATAATGATGACGATTATGATGACTATTATGATGATTATGATGACGATTATGATGATGACCATGAAGACGACTATGATGATGATTATGATGATGATTATGATGATGATTATGATGATGACTATGATGATGATTATGATGATGATTATGATGATGATTACGATACGGTTATGATGATGATTATGATGATGATTATGATGATGATTATGATGATGATTATGATGACGATTATGATGATGATTATGATGATAATTTTGATGATGATTATGATGATGATTATGATGATAATTTTGATGATGATTATGATGATGATTATGATGACGATTATGATGATGATTATGATGATGATTTTGATGATGATTACGATGACGGTTATGATGATGATTATGATGATGATTATGATGATGATTATGATGATGATTTTGATGATGATAATGATGAAGATCATGATGATGATTATGCTGATGATTATGATGATGATTATGATGATGATCATGATGATGATTATGATAACTATAATGATGACGATTATGATGACTATTATGATGATGACTATGATGATGATTATGATGACGATTATGATGACTATAATGATGACGATTATGATGACGATTATGATGACTATTATGATGATGATTATGATGACGATTATGATGATGATTATGCTCATGATTATGATGATGATTCTGATGATGATTATGATGATGACTATAATGATGATTATGATGATGACTATGATGATGATTATCATGATGATTATGCTCATGATTATGATGATGAATTATAACGATGATTATGATGATGATTATGATGATGATTACGATGATGATCATGATGATGATTATGATGATGATTATGATGATGATCATGATGTTGATTATGATGACTATAATGATGACGATTATGATGACTATTATGATGATTATGATGATGATTATGATGATGATTATGATGACGATTATGATGACTATAATGATGACGATTATGATGATGATTACGATGACTAATATGATGATGACTATGATGATGATTATGTTGACGATTAAGATGATGATTATGCTCATGACTATGATGATGATTATGATGATGATTATGATGATGATTATGATGATGATTATGATGATGACTATGATGACGGTTATGATGATGATTATGATGATGATTACTATGACGATTATGATGATGATTATGATCATGATTATGATCATGATTATGATGATGACTATGATGATGATTATCATGATGATTATGCTCATGATTATGATGATGAATTATAACGATGATTATGATGATGATTATGATGATGATTATGATGATGATTATGCTCATGATTATGGTGATGATTATGATGATGATCATGATGATGATTATGATGATGATTCTGATGATGATTACGATGACGGTTATGATGATGATTATGATGATGATTATGATGATGATTATGATGACGATTATGATGATGATTATGATGATGATTTTGATGATGATTATGATCATGATTATGATGATGATTATGATGATGATTATGATGATGATTATGATGATAATTTTGATGATGATTATGATGATGATTATGATGATGATTATGATGATGACTATAATGATGATTATGATGATGACTATGATGATGATTATCATGATGATTTTGATGATGATTATGATCATGATTATGATGATGATCATGATGTTGATTATGATGACTATAATGATGACGATTATGATGACTATTATGATGATTATGATGACGATTATGATGATCACCATGAAGACGATTATGATGATGATTATCATGATGATTATGATGATGATTATGATGATGATTACGATGACGGTTATGATGATGATTATGATGATGATTATGATGATGATTAGGATGACGATTATGATGATGATTATGATGATGATTATGATGATGATCATGATGATGATTATGATGATGATTATGATGAAGATCATGATGATGATTATGATGACTATAATGATGGCGATTATGATGACTATTACGATGATTATGATGACGATTCTGATGATGACCATGAAGACGATTATGATGATGATTATGATGATGATTATGATGATGATTATGATGATGATTATGATGATGATTATGATGATGATTATGATGATGATTATGATGATAAATATGATGATGATTATGATGATGATTACGATGACGGCTATGATGATGATTATGATGATGATTATGATGATGATTATGATGACGCTTGTGATGATGATTATGATGACGATTATGATGATGATTATGATGATAATTTTGATGATGATTATGATGACGATTATGATGATGATTATGATGATGATTATGATGATGACTATAATGATGATTATGATGATGACTATGATGATGATTATCATGATGATTATGCTCATGATTATGTCGAAGAATTATAACGATGATTATGATGATGATTATGATGATGATTATGATGATGATTACGATGACGGTTATGATGATGATTATGATGATGATTACGATGATGATCATGATGTTGATTATGATGACCATAATGATGACGATTATGATGACTATTATGATGATTATGATGATGATTATGATGATGATTATGATGACGATTATGATGACTATTATGATGATGACTATCATGATGATTATGATGACGATTATGATGATGATTATGCTCATGATTATGATGATGATTTTGATGATGATTATGATGATGATTATGATGATAATTATGATAATGATTATGATGACGATTATGATGATGATTCTGATGATGATTATGATGATGATTATGATGACGCTTGTGATGATGATTATGCTCATGATTATGATGATGATCTTGATGATGATTATGATGATGATTATGACGATGATTATGATGATGATTATGATGATGATTATGATGATGATTATGATGATGATTATGATGATGATTACGATGACGGTTATGATGATGATTATGATAATGATTATGATGACGATTATGATGACGATTATGATGACGATTATGATGATGATTATGCTCATGATAATGATGATGATTTTGATGATGATTATGATGATGATTATGATGATGATTATGATGATGATTATGATGATGATTATGATGATGATTACGATGACGGTTATGATGATGATTATGATGATGATTATGATGATGATCATGATGATGATTATGATGATGATTATGATGATGATCATGATGATGATTATTATGACTATAATGATGACGATTATGATGACTATTATGATGACTAGAATGATGACGATTATGATGACTATTATGATGATTATGATGACGATTATGATGATGATCATGATGATGATCATGATGATGATGAAGATTATGATGAATATTATGATAATGATTATGATGACTATAATGATGACGATTATGATGATGACCATGAAGACGATTATGATGATGATTATGATGACGATTGTGATGATGATTATGATGATAATTTTGATGATGATTATGATGATGATTATGATGATGATTATGATGATGATTATGATGATGATTATGATGATGATTATGATGACGATTATGATGATGATTATGATGATAATTTTGATGATGATTATGATGATGATTATGATGATGATTATGATGATGATTATGATGATGATTATGCTCATGATTATGATGATGATTCTGATGATGATTATGATGATGATTATGATGACGATTATGATGATGATTCTGATGATGATTACGATGACGGTTATGATGATGATTATGATGACGATTATGATGACGATTATGATGATGATTACGATGACGGTTATGATGATGATTATGATGATGATTATGATGATGATTATGATGACGATTATGATGACGATTATGATGATGATTTTGATGATGATTATGATGATGATCATGCTGATGATTATGATGACTATAATGATGACGATTATGATGACTATTATGATGATGATTATGATGATGATCATGCTGATGATTATGATGACTATAATGATGACGATTATGATGACTATTATGATGATGACTATGATGATGATTACGATGACGATTATGATGACTATAATGATGACGATTATGATGATGATTATGATGACTATTATGATGATGACTATGATGATGATTATGATGACGATTATGATGATGATTATGCTCATGATAATGATGATGATTTTGATGATGATTATGATGATGATTATGATGATGATTATGATGATGATTATGATGATGATTATGATGATGATTACGATGACGGTTATGATGATGATTATGATGATGATTATGATGATGGTCATGATGATGATTATGATGATGATTATGATGATGATCATGATGATGATTATGATGACTATAATGATGACGATTATGATGACTATTATGATGACTATAATGATGACGATTATGATGACTATTATGATGATTATGATGACGATTATGATGATGACCATGAAGACGACTATGATGATGATTATGATGATGATTATGATGATGATTATGATGATGACTATGATGATGATTATGATGATGATTATGATGATGATTACGATACGGTTATGATGATGATTATGATGATGATTATGATGATGATTATGATGACGATTATGATGATGATTATGATGATAATTTTGATGATGATTATGATGATGATTATGATGATAATTTTTATGATGATTATGATGATGATTATGATGACGATTATGATGATGATTATGATGATGATTTTGATGATGATTACGATGACGGTTATGATGATGATTATGATGATGATTATGATGATGATTATGATGATGATTTTGATGATGATAATGATGAAGATCATGATGATGATTATGATGATGATTATGATGATGATTATGATGATGATCATGATGATGATTATGATAACTATAATGATGACGATTATGATGACTATTATGATGATGACTATGATGATGATTATGATGACGATTATGATGACTATAATGATGACGATTATGATGACGATTATGATGACTATTATGATGATGATTATGATGACGATTATGATGATGATTATGCTCATGATTATGATGATGATTCTGATGATGATTATGATGATGACTATAATGATGATTATGATGATGACTATGATGATGATTATCATGATGATTATGCTCATGATTATGATGATGAATTATAACGATGATTATGATGATGATTATGATGATGATTACGATGATGATCATGATGATGATTATGATGATGATTATGATGATGATCATGATGTTGATTATGATGACTATAATGATGACGATTATGATGACTATTATGATGACTAGAATGATGACGATTATGATGACTATTATGATGATTATGATGACGATTATGATGATGATCATGATGATGATCATGATGATGATGAAGATTATGATGAATATTATGATAATGATTATGATGACTATAATGATGACGATTATGATGATGACCATGAAGACGATTATGATGATGATTATGATGACGATTGTGATGATGATTATGATGATAATTTTGATGATGATTATGATGATGATTATGATGATGATTATGATGATGATTATGATGATGATTATGATGATGATTATGATGACGATTATGATGATGATTATGATGATAATTTTGATGATGATTATGATGATGATTATGATGATGATTATGATGATGATTATGATGATGATTATGCTCATGATTATGATGATGATTCTGATGATGATTATGATGATGATTATGATGACGATTATGATGATGATTCTGATGATGATTACGATGACGGTTATGATGATGATTATGATGACGATTATGATGACGATTATGATGATGATTACGATGACGGTTATGATGATGATTATGATGATGATTATGATGATGATTATGATGACGATTATGATGACGATTATGATGATGATTTTGATGATGATTATGATGATGATCATGCTGATGATTATGATGACTATAATGATGACGATTATGATGACTATTATGATGATGATTATGATGATGATCATGCTGATGATTATGATGACTATAATGATGACGATTATGATGACTATTATGATGATGACTATGATGATGATTACGATGACGATTATGATGACTATAATGATGACGATTATGATGATGATTATGATGACTATTATGATGATGACTATGATGATGATTATGATGACGATTATGATGATGATTATGCTCATGATAATGATGATGATTTTGATGATGATTATGATGATGATTATGATGATGATTATGATGATGATTATGATGATGATTATGATGATGATTACGATGACGGTTATGATGATGATTATGATGATGATTATGATGATGGTCATGATGATGATTATGATGATGATTATGATGATGATCATGATGATGATTATGATGACTATAATGATGACGATTATGATGACTATTATGATGACTATAATGATGACGATTATGATGACTATTATGATGATTATGATGACGATTATGATGATGACCATGAAGACGACTATGATGATGATTATGATGATGATTATGATGATGATTATGATGATGACTATGATGATGATTATGATGATGATTATGATGATGATTACGATACGGTTATGATGATGATTATGATGATGATTATGATGATGATTATGATGACGATTATGATGATGATTATGATGATAATTTTGATGATGATTATGATGATGATTATGATGATAATTTTTATGATGATTATGATGATGATTATGATGACGATTATGATGATGATTATGATGATGATTTTGATGATGATTACGATGACGGTTATGATGATGATTATGATGATGATTATGATGATGATTATGATGATGATTTTGATGATGATAATGATGAAGATCATGATGATGATTATGATGATGATTATGATGATGATTATGATGATGATCATGATGATGATTATGATAACTATAATGATGACGATTATGATGACTATTATGATGATGACTATGATGATGATTATGATGACGATTATGATGACTATAATGATGACGATTATGATGACGATTATGATGACTATTATGATGATGATTATGATGACGATTATGATGATGATTATGCTCATGATTATGATGATGATTCTGATGATGATTATGATGATGACTATAATGATGATTATGATGATGACTATGATGATGATTATCATGATGATTATGCTCATGATTATGATGATGAATTATAACGATGATTATGATGATGATTATGATGATGATTACGATGATGATCATGATGATGATTATGATGATGATTATGATGATGATCATGATGTTGATTATGATGACTATAATGATGACGATTATGATGACTATTATGATGATTATGATGATGATTATGATGATGATTATGATGACGATTATGATGACTATAATGATGACGATTATGATGATGATTACGATGACTAATATGATGATGACTATGATGATGATTATGATGACGATTAAGATGATGATTATGCTCATGACTATGATGATGATTATGATGATGATTATGATGATGATTATGATGATGATTATGATGATGACTATGATGACGGTTATGATGATGATTATGATGATGATTACTATGACGATTATGATGATGATTATGATCATGATTATGATCATGATTATGATGATGACTATGATGATGATTATCATGATGATTATGCTCATGATTATGATGATGAATTATAACGATGATTATGATGATGATTATGATGATGATTATGATGATGATTATGATGATGATTATGCTCATGATTATGATGATGATTATGATGATGATCATGATGATGATTATGATGATGATTCTGATGATGATTACGATGACGGTTATGATGATGATTATGATGATGATTATGATGATGATTATGATGACGATTATGATGATGATTATGATGATGATTTTGATGATGATTATGATCATGATTATGATGATGATTATGATGATGATTATGATGATGATTATGATGATAATTTTGATGATGATTATGATGATGATTATGATGATGATTATGATGATGACTATAATGATGATTATGATGATGACTATGATGATGATTATCATGATGATTTTGATGATGATTATGATCATGATTATGATGATGATCATGATGTTGATTATGATGACTATAATGATGACGATTATGATGACTATTATGATGATTATGATGACGATTATGATGATCACCATGAAGACGATTATGATGATGATTATCATGATGATTATGATGATGATTATGATGATGATTACGATGACGGTTATGATGATGATTATGATGATGATTATGATGATGATTAGGATGACGATTATGATGATGATTATGATGATGATTATGATGATGATCATGATGATGATTATGATGATGATTATGATGAAGATCATGATGATGATTATGATGACTATAATGATGGCGATTATGATGACTATTACGATGATTATGATGACGATTCTGATGATGACCATGAAGACGATTATGATGATGATTATGATGATGATTATGATGATGATTATGATGATGATTATGATGATGATTATGATGATGATTATGATGATGATTATGATGATAAATATGATGATGATTATGATGATTACGATGACGGATATGATGATGATTATGATGATGATTATGATGATGATTATGATGATGATTATGATGATGATTATGATGATGATTATGATGATGATTATGATGATGATTATGATGACGATTATGATGACTATAATGATGACGATTATGATGATGATTATGATGACTATTATGATGATGACTATGATGATGATTATGATGACGATTATGATGATGATTATGCTCATGATTATGATGATGATTTTGATGATGACTATGATGATGATTATGATGATAATTATGATGATGATTATGATGATGATTATGATGATGATTATGATGATGATTACGATGACGGTTATGATGATGATTATGATGATGATTATGATGATGATTATGATGATGATTATGCTCATGATTATGATGATGATTATGCTCATGATTATGATGATGATTCTGATGATGATTATGATGATGATTATGATGATGATTATGATGATGATTATGATGATGATTATGATGACGATTATGATGATGATTCTGATGATGATTACGATGACGGTTATGATGATGATTATGATGATGATTATGATGACGATTGTGATGATGATTATGCTCATGATTATGATGATGATCTTGATGATGATTATGATGATGATTATGATGATGATTATGATGATGATTATGATGATGATTATGATGATGATTATGATGATGATTATGATGATGATTATGATGATGATTATGATGATAATTACGATGACGGTTATGATGATGATTATGATGATGATTATGATGATGATTATGATGACGATTATGATGACGATTATGATGATGATTTTGATGATGATTATGATGATGATCATGCTGATGATTATGATGACTATAATGATGACGATTATGATGACTATTATGATGATGACTATGATGATGATTATGATGACGATTATGATGACTATAATGATGACGATTATGATGATGATTATGATGACTATTATGATGATGACTATGATGATGATTATGATGACGATTATGATGGTGATTATGCTCATGATAATGATGATGATTTTGATGATGATTATGATAATGATTATGATGATGACTCTGATGATGATTATGATGATGATTATGATGATGATTACGATGACGGTTATGATGATGATTATGATGATGATTATGATGATGATTATGATGATGATTTTGATGATGATTATGATGATGATTATGATGGTGATTATGATGATGATTATGATGATGATTATGATGATGATCATGATGATGATTATGATGATGATTATGATGATGATCATGATGATGATTATAATGACTATAATAATGACGATTATGATGATGACCATGAAGACGACTATGATGATGATTATGATGATGATTATGATGATGATTATGATGATGACTATGATGATGATTATGATGATGATTATGATGATGATTATGATGACTATTATGATGATGATTATGATGACGATTATGATGATGATTATGCTCATGATTATGATGATGATTCTGATGATGATTATGATGATGACTATAATGATGATTATGATGATGACTATGATGATGACTATGATGATGATTATGATGATGATTATGATGATGATTATGATGATGATTACGATGACGGTTATGATGATGATTATGATGATGATTATGATGATGATCATGATGATGATTATGATGATGATTATGATGATGATCATGATGATGATTATGATGACTATAATGATGACGATTATGATGACTATTATGATGACTAGACTGATGACGATTATGATGACTATTATGATGATTATGATGACGATTATGATGATGATCATGATGATGATTATGATGATGATGATGATTATGATGAATATTATGATAATGATTATGATGACTATAATGATGGCGATTATGATGATGACCATGAAGACGATTATGATGATTATCATGATGATGATTATGATGATGATTATGATGATGATCATGATGATGATTATGATAACTATAATGATGACGATTATGATGACTATTATGATGATGACTATGATGATGATTATGATGACGATTATGATGACTATAATGATGACGATTATGATGACGATTATGATGACGATTATGATGACTATTATGATGATGATTATGATGACGATTATGATGATGATTATGCTCATGATAATGATGATGATTTTGATGATGATTATGATGATGATTATGATGATGATTATGATGATGATTATGATGATGATTATGATGATGATTATGATGATGATTATGATGATGATTACGATGACGGTTATGATGATGATTATGATGATAATTATGATGATGATCATGATGATGATTATGATGATGATTATGATGATGATCATGATGATGATTATAATGACTATAATAATGACGATTATGATGACTATTATGATGACTATAATGATGACGATTATGATGACTATTATGATGATTATGATGACGATTATGATGATGACCATGAAGACGACTATGATGATGATTATGATGATGATTATGATGATGATTATGATGATGATTATGATGATGATTATGATGATGATTATGATGATGATTATGATGATGATTACGATGACGGTTATGATGATGATTATGATGATGATTATGATGATGATCATGATGATGATTATGATGATGATTATGATGATGATCATGATGATGATTATAATGACTATAATAATGACGATTATGATGACTATTATGATGACTATAATGATGACGATTATGATGACTATTATGATGATTATGATGACGATTATGATGATGACCATGAAGACGACTATGATGATGATTATGATGATGATTATGATGATGATTATGATGATGACTATGATGATGATTATGATGATGATTATGATGATGATTATGATGATGATTACGATGACGGTTATGATGATGATTATGATGATGATTATGATGATGATGATGATGATGATTTTGATGATGATAATGATGATGATTATGATGATGATTATGATGATGATTATGATGATGATTATGATGATGATTATGATGATGATTATGATGATGATTATGATGATGATGACGATGACGGTTATGATGATGATTATGATGATGATTATGATGATGATTATGATGACGATTATGATGACGATTATGATGATGATTATGATGATGATTATGATGATGATCATGATGATGATTATGATGATGATTATGATGATGATCATGATGATGATTATGATGACTATAATGATGACGATTATGATGACTATTATGATGATTATGATGACGATTATGATGATGATCATGATGATGATTATGATGATGATTATGATGATGATTACGATGACGGTTATGATGATGATTATGGTGATGATTATGATGATGATTATGATGATGATTATGATGATGATTATGATGATGATTATGCTCATGATTATGCGATGATTATGATGATGATCATGATGATGATTATGATGATGATTATGATGATGATTACGATGACGGTTATGATGATGATTATGGTGATGATTATGATGATGATTATGATGACGATTATGATGACGATTATGATGACGATTATGATGATCATCATGCTGATGATTATGATGACTATAATGATGACGATTATGATGACTATTATGATGATGACTATGATGATGACTATGATGACGATTATGATGACGATTATGATGACTATAATGATGACGATTATGATGATGATTATGATGACTATTATGATGATGACTATGATGATGATTACGATGACGGTTATGATGATGATTATGATGATGACTATGATGATGATTATGATGACGATTATGATGACTATAATGATGACGATTATGATGACGATTATGATGACGATTATGATGACTATTATGATGATGATTATGATGACGATTATGATGATGACTATGCTCATGATTATGATGATGATTCTGATGATGATTATGATGATGACTATAATGATGATTATGATGATGACTATGATGATGATTATCATGATGATTATGCTCATGATTATGATGATGAATTATAACGATGATTATGATGATGATTATGATGATGATTATGATGATGATTACGATGACGGTTATGATGATGATTATGATGATGATCATGATGTTGATTATGATGACTATAATGATGACGATTATGATGACTATTATGATGATTATGATGATGATTATGATGATGATTATGATGACGATTATGATGACTATAATGATGACGATTATGATGATGATTACGATGACTAATATGATGATGACTATGATGATGATTATGATGACGATTATGATGATGATTATGCTCATGATAATGATGATGATTTTGATGATGATTATGATGATGATTATGATGATGATTATGATGATGATTATGATGATGATTATGATGATGATTACGATGACGGTTATGATGATGATTATGATGATGATTATGATGATGATCATGATGATGATTATGATGATGATTATGATGATGATCATGATGATGATTATGATGACTATAATAATGACGATTATGATGACTATTATGATGACTATAATGATGACGATTATGATGACTATTATGATGATTATGATGACGATTATGATGATGACCATGAAGACGACTATGATGATGATTATGATGATGATTATGATGATGATTATGATGATGACTATTACGATGATTATGATGACGAATATGACGATGACCATGAAGACGATTATGATGATAATTATGATGATGATTATGATGACGATTATGATGATGATTCTGATGATGATTATGATGATGATTATGATGACGCTTGTGATGTTGATTATGCTCATGATTATGATGATGATCTTGATGATGATTATGATGATGATTATGACGATGATTATGATGATGATTATGATGATGATTATGATGATGATTATGATGATGATTATGATGATGATTACGATGACGGTTATGATGATGATTATGATGATGATTATGATGATGATTATGATGACGATTATGATGACGATTATGATGATGATTGTGATGATGATTATGATGATGATCATGCTGATGATTATGATGACTATAATGATGACGATTATGATGACTATTATGATGATGACTATGATGATGATTATGATGACGATTATGATGACTATAATGATGACGATTATGATGACTATAATGATGACGATTATGATGATGATTATGATGACTATCATGATGATTATGATGACGATTATGATGATGATTATGCTCATGATAATGATGATGATTTTGATGATGATTATGATGATGATTATGATGATGATTATGATGATGATTACGATGACGGTTATGATGATGATTATGATGATGATTATGATGATGATTATGCTCATGATTATGATGATGATTCTGATGATGATTATGATGATGATTATGATGATGATTATGATGATGATTATGATGACGATTATGATGATGATTCTGATGATGATTACGATGACGGTTATGATGATGATTATGATGATGATTATGATGATGATTATGCTCATGATTATGATGATGATTATGATAATGATTATGATGATGATTCTGATGATGATTATGATGATGATTATGATGATGATTATGATCATGACTATGATGATGATTATGATGATGATTATGATGACGATTGTGATGATGATCATGCTCATGATTATGATGATGATCTTGACGATGATTATGATGATGATCTTGACGATGATTATGATGATGATTATGATGATGTTTATGATGATGATTATGATGACGATTATGATGATGATTCTAATGATGATTATGATGATGATTATGATGACGATTGTGATGATGATTATGCTCATGATTATGATGATGATCTTGATGATGATTACGATGACGGTTATGATGATGATTATGATGATGATTCTGATGATGATGATGATGATGATTATGATGATGATTATGATAATGATTATGATGATAATTATGATGATGATTATGATGATGATTATGATGATGATTATGATGATGATTATGATGATGATTACGATGACGGTTATGATGATGATTATGATGATGATTATGATGATGATTATGCTCATGATTATGATGATGATTCTGATGATGATAATGATGATGATTATGATGATGATTATGATGACGGTTATGATGATGATTATGATGATGATTATGATTATGATTATGATGATGATTATGCTCATGATTATGATGATGATTATGCTCATGATTATGATGATGATTCTGATGATGATTATGATGATGATTATGATGATGAGTATGATCATGATTATGATGATGATTATGATGACGATTATGATGATGATTTTGATGATGATTACGATGACGGTTATGATGATGATTATGATGATGATTATGATGATGAATTATAACGATGATTATGATGATGATTATGATGATGATTAGGATGATGATTATGATGATGATTATGATGATGATTATGATGACGATTATGATGATGATTCTGATGATGATTATGATGATGATTATGATGACGATTGTGATGATGATTATGCTCATGATTATGATGATGATCTTGATGATGATTATGATGATGATGATGATGATGATTACGATGACGATTATGATGACTATAATGATGACGATTATGATGACGATTATGATGACTATTATGATGATGATTATGATGACGATTATGATGATGATTATGCTCATGATTATGATGATGATTCTGATGATGATTATGATGATGATTATGATGATGATTATGATGATGATTATGATGATGATTATGATGATGATTATGATGATGATTATGATGACGATTATGATGATGATTATGATGATGATTTTGATGATGATTATGATCATGATTATGATGATGATTATGATGATGATTATGATGATGATTATGATGATAATTTTGATGATGATTATGATGATGATTATGATGATGATTATGATGATGACTATAATGATGATTATGATGATGACTATGATGATGATTATGATGATGATTTTGATGATGATTATGATCATGATTATGATGATGATCATGATGTTGATTATGATGACTATAATGATGACGATTATGATGACTATTATGATGATTATGATGACGATTATGATGATGACCATGAAGACGATTATGATGATGATTATGATGATGATTATGATGATGATTATGATGATGATTACGATGACGGTTATGATGATGATTATGATGATGATTATGATGATGATTAGGGTGACGATTATGATGATGATTATGACGATGATTTTGATGATGATTATGATCATGACTATGATGATGATTATGACGATGATTATGATGATGATTATGATGATGATTATGATGATGATTATGATGATGACTATAATGATGATTATGATGATGACTATGATGATGATTATCATGATGATTATGCTCATGATTATGATGATGAATTATAACGATGATTATGATGATGATTATGATGATGATTATGATGATGATTACGATGACGGTTATGATGATGATTATGATGATGATTATGATGATGATCATGATGATGATTAGGATGATGATTATGATGATGACTATAATGATGACGATTATGATGACTATTATGATGATTATGATGACGATTATGATGATGACCATGAAGACGATTATGATGATGATTATGATGATGATTATGATTATGATTATGATGATGATTACGATGACGGTTATGATGATGATTATGATGATGATTATGATGATGATCATGATGATGATTATGATGACTATAATGATGACGATTATGATGACTATTATGATGACTATAATGATGACGATTATGATGACTATTATGATGATTATGATGACGATTATGATGATGACCATGAAGACGACTATGATGATGATTATGATGATGATTATGATGATGATTATGATGATGACTATGACGATGATTATGATGACGATTATGATGATGACCATGAAGACGACTATGATGATGATTATGATGATGATTATGATGATGATTATGATGATGACTATGATGATGATTATGATGATGATTATGATGATGATTACGATGACGGTTATGATGATGATTATGATGATGATTATGATGATGATGATGATGATGATTTTGATGATGATAATGATGATGATTATGATGATGATTATGATGATGATTATGATGATGATTATGATGATGATTATGATGATAAATATGATGATGATTATGATGATGATTACGATGACGGCTATGATGATGATTATGATGATGATTATCATGATGATTATGATGATGATGATGATGATGATTTTGATGATGATAATGATGATGATTATGATGATGATTATGATGATGATTATGATGATGATTATGATGATGATTATGATGATGATTATGATGATGATTATGATGACGATTATGATGACTATAATGATGACGATTATGATCATGATTATGATGATGATTATGATGATGATTACGATGACGGTTATGATGATGATTATGATGATGATTATCATGATGATTATGATGATGATGATGATGATGATTATGATGATGATTATGCTCATGATTATGATGATGATTCTGATGATGATTATGATGATGATTATGATGATGATTATGATGATGATTATGATGATAATTATGATGATGATTATGATGATGATTATGATGATGATTATGATGATGATTATGATGATGATTACGATGACGGTTATGATGATGATTATGATGATGATTATGATGATGATTATGCTCATGATTATGATGATGATTCTGATGATGATTATGATGATGATTATGATGATGATTATGATGATGATTATGATGACGATTATGATGATGATTCTGATGATGATTACGATGACGGTTATGATGATGATTATGATGATGATTATGATGATGATTATGCTCATGATTATGATGATGATTATGCTCATGATTATGATGATGATTCTGATGATGATTATGATGATGATTATGATGATGATTATGATCATGATTATGATGATGATTATGATGATGATTATGATGACGATTGTGATGATGATCATGCTCATGATTATGATGATGATCTTGACGATGATTATGATGATGATCTTGACGATGATTATGATGATGATTATGATGATGTTTATGATGATGATTATGATGACGATTATGATGATGATTCTAATGATGATTATGATGATGATTATGATGACGATTGTGATGATGATTATGCTCATGATTATGATGATGATCTTGATGATGATTACGATGACGGTTATGATGATGATTATGATGATGATTCTGATGATGATGATGATGATGATTATGATGATGATTATGATAATGATTATGATGATAATTATGATGATGATTATGATGATGATTATGATGATGATTATGATGATGATTATGATGATGATTACGATGACGGTTATGATGATGATTATGATGATGATTATGATGATGATTATGCTCATGATTATGATGATGATTCTGATGATGATAATGATGATGATTATGATGATGATTATGATGACGGTTATGATGATGATTATGATGATGATTATGATTATGATTATGATGATGATTATGCTCATGATTATGATGATGATTATGCTCATGATTATGATGATGATTCTGATGATGATTATGATGATGATTATGATGATGAGTATGATCATGATTATGATGATGATTATGATGACGATTATGATGATGATTTTGATGATGATTACGATGACGGTTATGATGATGATTATGATGATGATTATGATGATGAATTATAACGATGATTATGATGATGATTATGATGATGATTAGGATGATGATTATGATGATGATTATGATGATGATTATGATGACGATTATGATGATGATTCTGATGATGATTATGATGATGATTATGATGACGATTGTGATGATGATTATGCTCATGATTATGATGATGATCTTGATGATGATTATGATGATGATGATGATGATGATTACGATGACGATTATGATGACTATAATGATGACGATTATGATGACGATTATGATGACTATTATGATGATGATTATGATGACGATTATGATGATGATTATGCTCATGATTATGATGATGATTCTGATGATGATTATGATGATGATTATGATGATGATTATGATGATGATTATGATGATGATTATGATGATGATTATGATGATGATTATGATGATGATTATGATGACGATTATGATGATGATTATGATGATGATTTTGATGATGATTATGATCATGATTATGATGATGATTATGATGATGATTATGATGATGATTATGATGATAATTTTGATGATGATTATGATGATGATTATGATGATGATTATGATGATGACTATAATGATGATTATGATGATGACTATGATGATGATTATGATGATGATTTTGATGATGATTATGATCATGATTATGATGATGATCATGATGTTGATTATGATGACTATAATGATGACGATTATGATGACTATTATGATGATTATGATGACGATTATGATGATGACCAT
This sequence comes from Coelioxys conoideus, assembly GCA_947623535.1. Taxonomy (NCBI): domain Eukaryota; kingdom Metazoa; phylum Arthropoda; class Insecta; order Hymenoptera; family Megachilidae; genus Coelioxys; species Coelioxys conoideus. The sequence goes on from CANQJN010000043.1 coordinate 214,344, forward strand.
GAAGACGATTATGATGATGATTATGATGATGATTATGATGATGATTATGATGATGATTACGATGACGGTTATGATGATGATTATGATGATGATTATGATGATGATTAGGGTGACGATTATGATGATGATTATGACGATGATTTTGATGATGATTATGATCATGACTATGATGATGATTATGACGATGATTATGATGATGATTATGATGATGATTATGATGATGATTATGATGATGACTATAATGATGATTATGATGATGACTATGATGATGATTATCATGATGATTATGCTCATGATTATGATGATGAATTATAACGATGATTATGATGATGATTATGATGATGATTATGATGATGATTACGATGACGGTTATGATGATGATTATGATGATGATTATGATGATGATCATGATGATGATTAGGATGATGATTATGATGATGACTATAATGATGACGATTATGATGACTATTATGATGATTATGATGACGATTATGATGATGACCATGAAGACGATTATGATGATGATTATGATGATGATTATGATTATGATTATGATGATGATTACGATGACGGTTATGATGATGATTATGATGATGATTATGATGATGATCATGATGATGATTATGATGACTATAATGATGACGATTATGATGACTA
>CANQJN010000043.1:217500-220000 GCA_947623535.1 Coelioxys conoideus
ATTATGATGATGATTATGATGACGATTATGATGATGATTATGATGATAATTTTGATGATGATTATGATGATGATTATGATGATGATTATGATGATGACTATAATGATGATTATGATGATGACTATGATGATGATTATCATGATGATTATGCTCATGATTATGATGATGAATTATAACGATGATTATGATGATGATTATGATGATGATTACGATGACGGTTATGATGATGATTATGATGATGATTATCATGATGATTATGATGATGATGATGATGATGATTTTGATGATGATAATGATGATGATTATGATGATGATTATGATGATGATTATGATGATGATTATGATGATGATTATGATGATGATTATGATGACGATTATGATGACTATAATGATGACGATTATGATGATGATTATGATGACTATTATGATGATGACTATGATGATAATTATGATGACGATTATGATGATGATTATGCTCATGATTATGATGATGATTTTGATGATGATTATGATGATGATTATGATGATAATTATGATGATGATTATGATGATGATTATGATGATGATTATGATGATGATTATGATGATGATTACGATGACGGTTATGATGATGATTATGATGATGATTATGATGATGATTATGATGATGATTATGCTCATGATTATGATGATGATTCTGATGTTGATTATGATGATGATTATGATGATGATTATGATGATGATTATGATGATGATTATGATGATGATCATGATGATGATTATGATGATGATTATGATGATGATTATGATGACTATAATGATGATGATTATGATGATGATTATGATGATGATTATGATGACGATTATGATGATGATTATGATGATGATTTTGATGATGATTATGATCATGATTATGATGATGATTATGATGATGATTATGATGATGATTATGATGATAATTTTGATGATGATTATGATGATGATTATGATGATGATTATGATGATGACTATAATGATGATTATGATGATGACTATGATGATGATTATGATGATGATTTTGATGATGATTATGATCATGATTATGATGATGATCATGATGTTGATTATGATGACTATAATGATGACGATTATGATGACTATTATGATGATTATGATGACGATTATGATGATGACCATGAAGACGATTATGATGATGATTATGATGATGATTATGATGATGATTATGATGATGATTACGATGACGGTTATGATGATGATTATGATGATGATTATGATGATGATTAGGGTGACGATTATGATGATGATTATGACGATGATTTTGATGATGATTATGATCATGACTATGATGATGATTATGACGATGATTATGATGATGATTATGATGATGATTATGATGATGATTATGATGATGATTATGATGATGACTATAATGATGATTATGATGATGACTATGATGATGATTATCATGATGATTATGCTCATGATTATGATGATGAATTATAACGATGATTATGATGATGATTATGATGATGATTATGATGATGATTACGATGACGGATATGATGATGATTATGATGATGATTATGATGATGATCATGATGATGATTAGGATGATGATTATGATGATGACTATAATGATGACGATTATGATGACTATTATGATGATTATGATGACGATTATGATGATGACCATGAAGACGATTATGATGATGATTATGATGATGATTATGATTATGATTATGATGATGATTACGATGACGGTTATGATGATGATTATGATGATGATTATGATGATGATCATGATGATGATTATGATGACTATAATGATGACGATTATGATGACTATTATGATGACTATAATGATGACGATTATGATGACTATTATGATGATTATGATGACGATTATGATGATGACCATGAAGACGACTATGATGATGATTATGATGATGATTATGATGATGATTATGATGATGACTATGATGATGATTATGATGACGATTATGATGATGACCATGAAGACGACTATGATGATGATTATGATGATGATTATGATGATGATTATGATGATGACTATGATGATGATTATGATGATGATTATGATGATGATTACGATGACGGTTATGATGATGATTATGATGATGATTATGATGATGATGATGATGATGATTTTGATGATGATAATGATGATGATTATGATGATGATTATGATGATGATTATGATGATGATTATGATGATGATTATGATGATAAATATGATGATGATTATGATGATGATTACGATGACGGCTATGATGATGATTATGATGATGATTATGATGACGATTATGATGATGATTATGATGATAGTTTTGATGATGATTATGATGATGATTATGATGATGATTATGATGATGACTATAATGATGATTATGATGATGACTATGATGATGATTATCATGATGATTATGCTCATGATTATGATGATGAATTATAACGATGATTATGATGATGATTATGATGATGATTACGATGACGGTTATGA